>BTPG01000005.1:154330535-154351304 GCA_036245525.1 Semisulcospira habei
CCCATGAGCCCTTTGCGGCCGCATTGGCTGATGAGAATCTACGCCTCCTGCTATCATACGCCTGCTCTGGCTCTTGTTAAGAATCTTCAAGGTTTAACCCCTTCGCTGCCTAGAAAAGAGAAACACTGTCCCATTGCAAGAGGTTTAGATACTCATGAGCCCCCGCAGTCGCGGGGGCTTATGAGGATCTATACCTCTTGCTGAGACCAATTTGTATCCATATTCCTTGGACCGCATGTGGCATTTCGTCGTTGAATGAACACAGCTTTCAGAAACTAGGCGTCCACTGGCAGTGAAGGGGTTAAGTTCCGGAAGTTGTCGGTTTTGTGCATGTATATTAAACATAGCATAAAACATAGTTGTAAAAAAAGTATTTAGTCAATATCAGACTACGTGAAGTAAAGGGTTGCCCTTTTAAAAGCTCACCACGTGTTTATATACGCTGGTTCTTATTTCCTGGTGTTGGGCTTTTCTCTCAGTTCTCGTCTGTTTCCACTTTCCCGTGCATTTTGTTCTGTTTTGCATGTACTTTCTGCGTATATAAGAAACGCTTTCTTCTCACCAGTCGGCGCTGCTAAGAGCAGAGCTCCGATTTGTTTTCATGTTCCATTCGCTCTAGGCTATCTACGTCTTTGGCAGAAAAACATGTGAGTAGGAAGACTTTCAGAGAAGACACAGAGAAGCTCACAGTCTGAGAGAAAAATCAGTGAATGGGATGTTTGTCGGGGGCGGATCAGTTACCTCGAGGGGGCGGTGGAGGTTTCCAACTTCTTGTTTGGGACCTTCAATCTGATACAACAGGCCACCCTGACGCTAGACCTTATTTCCAGGGGTCGAAAAATCGAAGAGAGAAGTCGCCGTCGTGTTAAGACTCTAAGACTCTCACCATTCGCCATAATATCAAACAACGGGGAGGGAGGAGGGGGGGATCCAAACGCCCCAAAAAGGGACTTTGTTATAGCATTTTAAAGAATTTTGGGTAAGGGGGGGGGGGGGTCCGGAACCCCTGTAACCCCCCCTCCCCCAGATCCGCCCCTGTTTGTTCACCCCTTCACAGCCGGGAAAAAATGCGAACACCACCCAACAAATGCGAAAGGTGAAGAACTGCATAAGCCCTCTTAGATACGGGAGATTCATGGTGTTTTTGGCGTCTTGCTGGCCACATTTTAAGCACATTTTATTTATATCCTTCTTCTTTGCATGTTGTTAGTGTTATAGTTAAAAGTAATTAACCCTTTCACTGCGGAGAGAAAGTGAACAAAATCAAACTGCAAGAGGCATAGATCCTCATGAGCCCCCGCATTTGCGGGGGCTCATGAGGATCTATGCCCCTTGCTGACAACATTGTGCGTCCATGTTCTTTGGACGGCTCGGTTTTTTTGCCGTTAAATTAACAAAGATTTCAAAAACAACATCGGCGTCCAGCAGCAGTTAATTCGGGTCATGGTTTCAATGACATAAATGGTGTTTGCTTGCAACTTAGGAGACCAAAAGATCAAAATGACGATAACTTGTCAAGTTATCGTCTTTTTTAAACAGACCTAGGTTTTAGTGATTTCGGTGGGGGGGGGGGGGGGGTCTGTATTAATGGCATTAAGGGTACTGGTTCTTTTGATACACAACTTTGAGATGAAATCACCGCGAAACAGAGGCTAGAGCCCAGATATAACTCACATTACCACATTACGGTCCATCCATCTGGAACACTCTCCCACTCTCTCTCCGTCAGAAACACTCTCTCTCCTCCTTCCAGTCCGCCCTCAAAACTCACCTCTTTCAACAGTTCTCACCACCACACTCCCCACCCTAATCAGACTGTCGTAATGTATTTCGCAGCCAACTACGACTCCTCGAACGCTTCCACCAGCGCTGCCTGCGTACCATCCTGGGCATTCACTGGAGTGACTATGTCACCAACGTCGAGGTCCTTGAACAGGCTGAAACTGTGAGCATCGAGGCTTTGCTGCTGCGGACACAGCTCCGCTGGGCGGGGCATGTCTCCAGGATGGAGGATCATCGCCTACCAAAGATCACCCTGTTCTGCGAGCTTGCTACTGGACACCGTGACAGAGGGGCACCAAGAAGAGATACAGATCAAGAAGTCACTTAGTGCCTGCCAAATCGACCACCACCAGTGGTCTTCGCTTGCTGCGGACCGTGACACCTGGCGCTCCACCATTTACAAGGCAGCTGTCTCCTTTGAGGACTCTCACAGAGCTAGCCTTAAGGACAAGCGGCTCAGGAGAAAAAACAGAGATGCCGCAGCTCAGAACCCTGGCCATACCTTCCCCTGCAGCCACTGCGGTCGAACCTGCCTGTCTCGGATTGGCCTCCGCAGCCACGAACAAGCCTGCAGACGTCGTGGGCAACTCCTATAAAATCTTCGTTCGCGAAGTCAAGCCAAGAAAATGTATTTCACTATTTGTGGTACGTGAGTCGTTGTCTAAAGCGTGCGCATGCGTGCGCGAGTTGTGAGTGCGCGCTTAGAGTTATAATTATTATAAGATAAGCGCATTATAAATACCGTAATTATTATTAGTTCATTTCCAATGGGATGCAGAGCCCGAGTATTCTTGAACCCTACCATGCCAAAATTAAGTATCGCCTTACATAACTATGCCACACCATTTCCTACCCCCACACAGACTTTGAAATAATCAGAGAAACAAAGCAGAGGGCTACGCTAGTTACTCGCAGACTTAAAACCACCGCAACTATCTCAGGCAGAGGAAGAAAATGAGACGTCGCTACCAGAAAGAGGCTTAGATTCTCATGAGCCCTGAAACTGCAGGGGCTCATGAGAATCTATACCTCTTGCTAAAGGAACTGCACTGGCTACAGGCCATCACTTCAGAGGTTCCGACATTTACAAATCATGGCACATTTCGCTTGAGTGCATGGGTGCACCGTTGTTCGTGGCTTCCAGCTGTGAAAACGTGCATGATTTTCTGCATGTTCTAGCATTGATAAAACATGTGTCCGCGTGATTTTCGCACGATTTTCTTGTTGATGAGAGGGTTATGGTAGACAGCGGACATGTGTTCTGCTGTTTGTGGGGTCATTGAGGTGTTGCAATCAGTTCGTCACTGAGGAGTTGCAATCAGTTCTGATCACGCTGGGGTGCAGACACGGGCGTTGGGTGACTTTTTGGTCAATGTACGAAAATCTTCAGCTGTCTCTAGAACGGGAGAAGAAATCCTCAATCCAAATATTGCGCTGAACTTTAATTTTAGACGTAATTTTAGACGAGAAAACGAGGGACTGATGTTTTACAGTCAGCAATTTTAAAGATCGGGCTAACTGGTCTAAGTGTTTTGGGTGATAATTTTTGGGTCAAGCCTAAGGCGAAGGTTTTTAGCTTCCCTGCACAACAAGTCAGTCCAGTTCCGCGTGCCAAACTAAATATGTGCGCTGGTGTATAAAATTGGAACTTTCTGCTCTAGTTTGTAAGGTCCAAAATCACAGACAACCACACAACAAGTATTGGCTTCAGCCATTACGTTTCTGACCACGTGATAGCTTTTTTATTAGTCCGCGTGACATGGAATTTCAAGGAAATATATGTAAATGGTATACTTTGCAATGAATACACATTTTACTCAGTGGGCTTCGATAATGATGTTTTCAAGTAAGGAACAACAAAAGACACCAAACAAACCGAAAATTGTATACTTTGTGTCTAGTATAGCCGGTACATTTTCGTTTTTCGCGTTTCTTTTTTCTTTAACCCTTTGGCTGTCGGTAACGCTTTGTGTTGCGGTGATTCCAGCAGAAATCCGCATCGCGACAAAAGCGCTACCGACAGCACAAGGCTTAAAGAAGGGAAGTAAAATGATTAATACAAGTCTGCTTGCTTGATGCTGGAGCTCCTATGTGGAATTCTATCCCTTTGAACCCAGACTGATTTCAAGCTTCTCGTATGTACAGTTCTTCGGACACGTTTGTTAAAATGATCATCGGACAGCGCAGCAGCACTGGCCATCTGCTAAACTGACCCGAAGGATAGCAAACTCATTTCGGATCCAAAATAAAGAAGAAAAAAGAAGAAGAAATTGACCAAACCATTCATTGATAGTCGGTTGTATAAACTGATTTGAAAGATCGGTCAGCGGATTCCTCATAAGAGAATTGTTAATCGATTGTGCAGAAAAGCTACACTTTCTTTGCGATGTAACGTTGATGCGCATCCTCCCAAACCCCCACCCCACCCACCAAAACCACCATACACACTTGTACACACACACACACACACACACACACACACACACACACACACACACACACACACAAACACACACACGCGCGCGCGCGCGCGCACGCACGCACACACACACACACACATACAAACACACACACACACACACACACACACACACACACACACACACACACACACCGTGTCATACTCTTACCCCCGCCCTGCTCAAATCCAGACTATTATACATGATTTCGTTTAACTCATATAACCCTGACACACCATAGCAAGATATGAATCGACCATGATCAGTAGTTCAAGGGTGGTGCCAGAATAGCTTGGCGCCCATGGGCGCCAAGCTATTCTGGCACCACCCTTGGACTATCATGGTCGATCTGTCTCAGTCTTGGATTGTAGTGCATTCCTCAGAGGACAACTGTAAAATTTGAAAATTTCGGCCTTAGGGTACACTGGGTACAAATATATGAGGGAATTTGCAAATAAGGAACATTTTTGTAGTAAAAAGCTTCTTCAAGTACAGGACAAAGACATTATTACTCGGTCTGGCGAGTGCAGACTATATTCCTCTGAGCCTCATTTTAAAAGTTTACAGCAGGGTCGCGATTAATGAGATTTTGTAAAGCATGCCAATAATTTAAAACTCCCCTTTATAGTTAGTTGACTGAAAACCAACATACGTTTAAACCATGTAATGAATTTTGGTTGTTACATTATTGTCTGCTCTGGCGCGCAGTTCCGTTTCTGCTATAAAATTTTAATGCAATAAAACTGCAGCATATAACTCTTCTCCTTAGGCGAGAGACACAGATCCTCATAGACACCAACAGGCCTCAGGAACTCTGTAAGACTCTCTGGGTCAGTGTCATTTATGTCTTTCTTCCTCAAATAACGAGAGAGTTCGCCATAAACTGATGGCATCAACTTGTCCTTTTTGTCTGCGGCGAAGGCACCACGATTCTTATGAACCACTGTGACAACAGTCTGTATCTGCTCGTGAAAAATATGTGTGCTGGTCTGTGATTTTGAACCTTACGGCCCTCAGGCCGTAAGGTCCAAAATCACAAAACCAGTACACACATATATGAACCTTTTTTGCCAAGTTAAATCTTCTTCTCAGTTCTTCTTCGTTCTTCTTCAGGTTTTGTGACTAACTTCAACTAACGTAATCGGAAGAAACTGTCGCATGTTCTTTGTCGTCATAACCAGGTCAGCCTCATCTACCTCGTGTTTATGATTATCTATGTTCCTTAGACAGAGGCTTACGCCAGAGTTCAGTCTCAGTGCGTCATTCTTCTAGCCCAGTCGCCTCAATTTGCACCCTAGGGTTTTCTCAGCTGTTTTTCGTCAGCACGCCGCTTGGAGTCGAGAAGGGTCACTCAGGTCACCGGATGCCGATCTTGCGTGATGGGAAAAAGTCTGGCGCATCCATTTAGTTTGCAAGATAGGATGGATTCTCATGAGCCGCTCCTACACTGAGTAGGCAAAAGCTTGTGAGCTTAAAAAATCAATATAAAAAACCACGCTTAGAAAGGACAATACAACACAATTTACCATTAACATGATCCTGAGCTTCAGTGGTTTTTCTGTGTTGGATACTCCAGGAGTAAGAATCAGTGTTTCCGTTATACTGATGTGACATGACTTCGTGTTGCAGAAAAGACCAGGCATGTACTCGTTATCCCTTCTCTGCCGAAGAAAATGTGAACATGATCTTACTCCCGCAAGAGACATAGCTCCCCGTGAGCCCCCGCGACTGCGGGGGCTCATATGGATCTATGTCTCTTGCTGAGATCAATTTGTCTCCATGTTCCTTGGACGGTTGTGGCTTGTGGTCGTTGAATGAACAAAGATTTCAGAAACAAAAATATACGTACAGTGACAGAATTAAAACGATGTGCTTCAGCGCGGGCGTTGATTGCTAAAATTTGCCAATACAACGGGTTCTCAGTGTTGTCTTGTCTCAGCTAAGACTAAAGTCTGTCGGCAATCTTTTTACAATCAATGTGAGTACGTATACGTGACAGAGGGTTTTTGTGTTGTTGTTGTTGTTGTTGTTGTTGTTTTGTAACTGCCTCTTGTGCGCATGGGTGGAACTTCTACTTACAAAAAAGAAGAAGCGCACAAAAGTCTTTAACTCATTCTACCCCAGACACACCACAGCAAGATAAAGATCGACCATGATAGTTCAAGGGTGATGCCAGAATAGCTTGGCGCCCATGGGCGCCAAGCTATTCTGGCATCACCCTTGAACTATCATGGTCGATCTGCGTCCTGCACTGCCGCAATGCAGTCTTCAGAGGACAACGGCAAAATTTGGGGATTTCGGTGTTGGGGTAGAATGAGTTAAGTTTACGATATGCAAACCTCATAAAAAGTGTAGCCCTTTTGTCGAACGAATTGTAGGATATGTTAACTCCTTCTACCCCAGACACACCACAGCAAGATAAGGATCGACCGTGTTACGAACTGTTAACCATTTTTCTGCCGACAACAGGTCTCTTTAACCCCTTCCCTGCCACTGCACGTACATCATCTTTTGTTTCTGAGATGTGTGTTCACTGAAGGACCAACAGCCACACTGACTGTCCAAAGAACATGGACACAAAGTGGTCTCAGTCAGCAAGCGGCATAGACCTTCATAAGCCCCCGCAGTCACGAGGGGCTCATGAATATCTATGTCTCTTGCAGTTGGACCGCGTTCATTTTTTTCTCGGCAGTGATGGGGTTAAGTTCCTTCTCTGGGAAAAAGAGTCGGTTTGATTGCTGACTCGGCAATGCTCTTTGTTCACCCTACCAGTATTCAGAGAGGAGTCTATGACTCTGCCTAATCTACGCCCAATAAGCAATGTCCTCAGTCGGGCCCACGACGGCCGCAGTGGGCCCGCGCACGACAGCGGCCCCACTGCGGCCGTCGTGGGCCGGAAGACTTTTAGCTACTCACGTCCCTTGTACTGGGGCAACTGGGTTTTCTAAGTTCAGATGATAGAGTTTCCAACAAGCCAAAGACTCGGACGGAGCCATCTTTAAATCAGACAAAGGCGGTCATTACAAAAATGAATACAAAATGTATCACCTAAAAAATATATGGATTCTCATTAGCCCCTGCGATCCATAGGGGGCTAATGGGGATCCGTGCCTCTAGCTGACAAGGATACACCTCATTTACGTCAGTACTTCACCGGGATATCAGGGCGAGAATCTGGGGTCGCGATCCGACCGCCAACGTCTGGCAGAAAAGATCCGTGAAGATAGAAGACTGGCTGACAAGTGTGAGAGTATCAGTTCTGAGATGAATGTCTGGAGTTTGTATCAGAGAACACCGCTGTTTCTTTGTTTCTCAATCTGCAGTTTTTTTGGTTTTTTTTTTTTTTTTTTTTTTTTTTTTTTTTTGATGCCGCCCTGGCTCCCACACCGTCACACTCCCAGCCGTGGCACTCGTACTTTGGTAAGTTATCAACAGAGTTGGTATAAGTTATCAACAGAGCCATTTAAGCGTGTTTCTTTCTTAGTTGGGTCTTCCTTATCAATTTTTTTTTTTAATGCCCGTGACGGGTTTAAAGGACTTAAGCTACGCTTCCATAAACACGAATCCGATGATACGAATTCGATCCGGATCCGAAGCGGGCAAGTCCTTTCATGTTTTTTTGTGTTTCCATATACCTGAGGAGGAAACGAATTCGCATTCGACTTCGAACGAAAAGGACGCACTTTCTGAAGGAAAATTTCATCGGATTCGTGCTTATGGAACCATAGCTTGAACCCCTTCCCTACCACTGAACCTACATTTTTGTTTCTCAAATCTTTGTTCATTCAACCAAAGAGTGTACCCCTTTCCTTAACCCATTCAGCCCTGACGCATTACAGCACGAGATGGGTCGACCATGATAATTCAAGGGTAGTGCCAGATTAGCTTCGCGCCTTCAGGCGCCAAGCTAAATTGGCACTACCCTTGAATTATCATGGTTGATCCATCTGCTGCAACAGGTGCATAGTCGTTAGATGACGCCTCCAAAATTTGGGTAATACGTGCGCCGGGCTGAATGAGTTAAGGCTAAACTCTGATTCAACGACCAAAAGGCAAAGCCGCCGTCCAAGAAACATGGATACAAATTGGTCTTCATGAGGCCCCCCCCCCCTCCTCCCCCAGTCGCGGGGGCTCAGGAGGATCTATGTCTTTGGCCGTTGGTTTGTTTTCACTTCTTCTCGACAGTGAAATGGTCCGTCGGTATGTTGCGATTAACCATTAGGCTTGAAACGTCGGTAAAATAATATTTGTTTCACCATCAACAACGATAACTGTTCTTTGAAGTAAAAAGAAAGGGCACAAAAATATCGAAAATTGACCGATCATTTTGTGCCCGCATTTCCGAAGTTGCCGGTATGCCCATCTTCCTGATTAGCTTTGTGTCTGCACTAGACAAGTCGTAAAAAAAAATGTTCAGGCGTGCTGTGTTATCAGCGACAAAATAATATTGCCAACATAGAGGAGAGCGCCTTGAAATAGCATCTAGTTGAAAAAAAAATTGGTTAAAATAACATATCGAATAACATAAAGCAAATTTACAAAATTCGAGTTTCCCGCCTAACGGCAGACGACAGAGTGAATGCCTGAAGACCGTCTGCCCGCGTTTAGGCGAGAAACTTTAATTTAACTCGTCTATTGAACAGTCGATTTGTTTAAAATTGCGCCTGTTTCGAGGAAAACAGCAGATCAAAAGCCCGGACACACATGCTATTTATTGCATGTTTGTTTGGGATTTTAATCTACTGTTTTCGTCGAAACACCTTATTCTGACCTACTTTTGACCTCACTGGAAATCAGCGTCTTTTCGGTTCTCAGCCTGCCGCGAAGAATATTCCAGCGAAGACACTTTAGGGGAATTGTAAAATTTGAGGAGTTCAAATGGAGATGACATCTGGGATTAAGAGGCATAGATTCTCATGATCCCCTGACGGCTGCAGGAGCTCATGAGAATCTATGCCTCTTGCAGATGGATCAGGCTGGATGAGCGACTCACCAAGCTTGTAGAATTCATCATAAAACAAGTCAAACATCGCGAATAACAGCAGGGGTGCCAACAGAAGAGCGGGCTAAAATCAACAAGTGAGACGGCACTTACACAACAATTAGCACACTGATGAGTTCCTCAGCAAAAGTCTCAGCTAAACACCCCATACCTCCCCAAGTTTCAGGAGCCGCCACACTGACATCCTCGTACATTATAAAAGCGTAATATGTATAGATATATAGTCAGCTAAACACCCCATACCTCCCCAAGTTTCAGGAGCCGCTCACATCCTCGTACATTATAAAAGCGTAATATGTATAGATATATAGTCAGCTAAACACCCCATACCTCCCCAAGTTTCAGGAGCCGCACACATCCTCGTACATTATAAAAGCGTAATATCTATAGATGCGTATCCGTTGACATACTAACGTTCCAGCAAAGGACGCATTTTAGTGAGCTTTTGACGGATGATGCGTGAGATGTCAGAACAAAGACTCGGTCTCACAATCCCCGAGATCATTAAATATGGATCAAAATTTAACTCGGTCAAGGCGCCCGGCTTCAATAGCCGCGCCGCCGTGAGATGGCCTTAGTCGCCTGCTCGGCGTTAAACCCAAATAACTAACTAACTAACGCAATATATGCGAAAGTGTTGTATAGCGTTGCCGCAGGCAAAGTTATACGACACTTTCGCAGCTATAGAAGCGGGGTGCCTTGAATGAATTAAAGCCACGTACCCTCCATCTTTCTTCTTCTTTTTTTTTTTCTTGGTAGGAAGTGGGGGGGGAGGACCGGAAGTGAACGTAAGATAGTGGGCTTGGTTTTAAATAAACATGAGAAGCGTTAGTTCTTGAGAAGCGTTAGTAAACTGGGCTGGGCTGTACCAGCAGGAGTGCGTGTCTGCAAGGGATCGTGAGAATCTACGCCTCCTGGCTGATGCTTCCACAATACGGTGAGGTCACCATGGGGCGTTGCTTCGTGTTTAGGCTGAACCATTCTCTATTAGCAAAACTCATACGATCTTCTTATTTCTAGTAACACAGATGTAAATGACGCTGATCGTGGCCGGGTAGATGAATTCAATTCTCATGGGCCTAGGTCTCTGCTCAGAAAACTGCTTCGTGTTTTGGCTGCATGATTCGAAGCATGAAACCGAGGTCTGTAAAATCTCCCTAATGGCTGCGTTGTCCGAGGAACATATAGGTAAATGAAGGATGATGTCAACATTGAAAGGCCTTGGTTCTCGCAAGCGACCGTCCTCATGAGCATCTCCAGCGTGCAAGAGAGCTCATAAGAAGCCACGTTGCTCACAGATGAAATACAATTAACATGACATGAGGCGTTTTTGCTTGTTTCGGCGCACACCTAGTCAGACATTCATGTGGGAATTACTCTCCGTCTTGGAAAGTAGAAGGGTGACAATTGGGTCGGCAAGAGGCATACGGATTCTCATGAGCTCCCGCAGCATCTGCGGGGGCTCATGAGGATCTATGCCTCTTGCATATGGATGGAGCATATGAATGTACGACATCCAGTTTTCAGGCTCTGTTGGCTTCTGATAGAACTTACAGAAATGCAGCAGAACGCGTGAAAGGCATGGGATGGAAACTGCAGTGGTGGTGGTGGCGGTAATGGTAGTGATGGTGGCAGCGACAATGATGGTGGTAATGCAGTGGGAAATAACAACAAAAAAAGAAATACAGGAACACGCTCCGTAGTAACAAGGACAAAGTTTTTGGTGTGCATGTTATTTCCAACTATTAATTTTATACAGTTTCACCCAGTCTAGCCAGGTCCATACTTTGATACGTGGCAATACTGAAACGATTTTTAGAAATCAAAAGTAGGTCATGGTTGCACTTTTTTTTAACGAAAACAGTGGATTAAAGCTCGGACAAACATGCGGTATCGCATCATGTCAGGGATTTTAATCCACTGTTTTCGTCCAAAAAGTGCATTTCTTTTTTGTTTAAGCCCAGACCCAAAATGCAGAAAATAACCAGCGGGGCGTCCTTCAAGTGCAGTTTCACCTACTTCTAGTGAACGTCTATGACGTCTCCGAAAAACCTCTATGACGTCTCCGAACAACGTCAATGACGTTATAGAAAGTACAGTTCGACACTTTCGAATCACTACAAATTGTAACACATGACGCGGCGTGTCTCAAGAACTAACGTCGTTTGCTGCGTATCCTGTATGCTGAACGTCTCGCATCAATTAACTCATTCAGCCCGACGGCCGTATTTCCCAAATTTTGGAGGTGTCATCTAATGACTATGCACCAGTTGCAGGAGATGGCTCGACCATGTAAATTCAAGGGCAGTTCCAGATTAGCGTGGAAGCCGACAGGCGCCAAGCTAATCTGGCACTACCCTTGAATTATCATGGTCAACCCATCTCCTGCTGTAGTGTGTCAGGGCTGAATGGGTTAAGGGTACTGCCTAATTAGCCCGGCAACAACCACGATCTGGACTAAGCGGAGACGCGACGATACTGAATCAGCCATTCCCGGTGAGTATTGATTTATGTCAACTGATCACCCTTGACCGACAGTCTGTTCAGGGGTACCAAATACAAGCGGGCGTTACAATGAAGAATGATCATGGTCGAACCACCTCCCAAAGCAGTTTGTATTGGGGTAGGCATGTTCAGATTCCATCATACCAGACTACTAAGTCTGTTCTTTAGTTTTGTCTACCGTATTGAAAATGACGTCACGTCTAGTTACGCAAACCTTGCTAGAGAACGTATTTTTGGCGCTAAAGCGCCGCGTGTGTGTGTGTGTGTGTGTGTGTGTGTGTGTGTGTGTGTGTGTGTGTGTGTGTGTGTGTGTGTGTGTGTGTGTGTGTGTGTGTGTGTGTGTGTGTGTGTGTGACAGTGTCTAGAGCCCGCGTTTAAGGAAAGACAAACTTGAAATTTTAGGATATTGTCCATAAAAGAATTATCTCGCGACCTTTTTTTCGATGTTTTGATTAAGATGCTCATTGGCGAGAAAATGGCCGTTTCACAAAAACCAGTTGATCCATACTGGAGTCCGTAATTTTTTTTAATTTTACTAGATATTTTACGTATAGCTAGATAAAAGGAACATATTGAATGAGTTCGTTAACCAGCATTGCACTTCTAAAACCTTTTGAGTGAAAATTAATTTATTTTTTTAAAAATATACTTTCACGTTTTGGGGATTAATTTTACGAATTATTTTAGTTAATCTTAAAACAATTCGATCGTTTTACGAAACAACAAACAAACTAGTCTTCTCATTAATAATCGCATGATTTTTCGCATACGGTATTTACATAAGCCGACAGTTTGTCTCGGCTGTCGGTACGATTAGGTCAATTGTGACCTGTATGCCATAGGTGTGAAAACTGATCAGACTATTTTCTGTGCCACTTTTTCGGAGTCTTTTGTAAAACAGCTAACATAATTTTAATTTTTCCTTTACGAAAAAAAAATCCCTATCTTCTCATTGATACCCGCATGATTTTTCATAAACAGTGTTTGCATAAGCCTGCTGTTTGTCCCGGCCCTGAGGTAGGATTAGGTCAAATTGTGATCTGTAAGCCCTAGGCGTGAAAATCAGCAAGAAAATTGCAAAGTTGATTCTTTGATACGTCAAATGTTAGTACTGCGATAAGTGACGTATAACATCGAGTCGTCACTGTGAACTAAACACGGCGTCGTAGGACTAATGTTGCCATGACGTGAAGATTGAAGTGACATCGTTTCGCTGCACGTGCCGTTATTCTTCAGAATAATTATAGACCTCACCGAGCGCGCGCATCATAAGCCACGCCCCCTAGTAATTGTTGCTGGGTCCCACAAGCTTTCCTGTCCCTTGGACAATATGGCGGACGGTAGCGCGCGTGATTCGACTCAAATGCAGCGTTGCAAATTCTACAAGCCTACACTTTCTGCCAGGATACAAAGCTTTGTCAAAAATAGTCCTGATCGAGGCAAAGCAAGCTTGCGTCAAGTTTCATTGATGCTGTTCGTATTTACAGGGCCCCAGCTCCACAATTGAAAACACATATTTATTATTACAACTCTTACTCTCCGAGGAGATACAAACATATGACATAATTTGCATTTTCGGAGATTATGCAGGATGGGATAGCTCCTGGACAGGTGTGAAAAATAATCAAATTGTTGAGTGCACAAGGGACGCCTTCCTGATTCAGATGATGAAAAATCCAACAAGACATAGGCAAGGTCAGAGGTCAACATTAGATGACCTAATCTTAGTAAATGACGAGTTGCTAACTTCAGATATTCAACACTTGGATCCCATTGGTAAGAGTGACCACGATGTTTTACTCTTTCAGCTGTGTGTCCCTAGGGTAAAGGTCACGCAGAGTAATACATATTCCCTTTCCCTTGGAAAGGGAGACTATGATAGTCTGAGAGCACATATTTGCAAATATAGACTTTACAACTATTAAACCTGAAAATTGCGGAATGGAAAAATTCTGGGCATTAATTATGTCTTCGATTTTGAAAGGTATGGAGTTGCACGTCCCAAAAGTGAAGAGTAAATCACATAAAAGAACTACACCATCTTGGATGAATAAGGGTACTTTAAGACTGATTTTTAAAAAAAGCATAAGTTACATAAAATATATCTTCAAACTAAAGAAGGTATGGATTATCAAAAGATATATTACCTTAAGAAACGACTGTAATAATTAATAAAACGTAATAAAATATTACATGAACGAAATATTGCAGATAAATGTAAAATGAACCCCAAAATATTTTGGAAGTATGTGCAGGAACCCTCGCGCTGGGACCATATGGCGTTGAGGCGCGTCCCCTGGGTGGTGGATAGGGGGTCCCTCGTGAGAGGGGTGCACCGAATGAAATAAGGTGCCGTGAACCAACATGGTCTAAGGGAAGGTGACCCCGACAGAAAACCCCTGGTCCTCCTAGTAAGGGGGTTGGGCGTGGGGGTAGCTTCCCCACCCTGCAAAAAAGGAAATAGCTACATAAACGCCGACGAAAAGACTAACATTAATTCCTTTCCTGGAGGAGGAAGGTTCTTCTACTAGAAGACTTATGACGTCCTGTGGTGAAAGCCGGAAGTCTTCGGAAGCCACAGCACCGAGCCGCCTCTCTCTATCCAGGGACACAACCATGGGCACATGGAACGTCAAGACCATGTACCAGAGCGGCAAGGCCGCCCAGATAGCAGCGGAAATGCAAAAGTACAACCTTTCCCTGCTAGGTATCAGTGAAGCCAGATGGACGCAGTCTGGCCAGAAAAGGCTGTTAAGTGGGGAGATGATTCTGTATTCAGGTCATGAAGAGGAGAATGCCCCCCATACAGAAGGAGTAGCACTCATGCTGTCACCAGTGGCACAGAGAGCTCTGATGGGCTGGGAACCTCTTGGGCCAAGAATTATAACAGCAGCCTTTAGAACCAAGAAAAATCTCAAGCTGAACGTCATCCAGTGTTATGCGCCCACCAATGACAGTGACGAGGAAGAGAAACAAGAGTTCTACGACCGACTCCAGAGTGCCGTGGACAAATGTGCGGAGGGAGACATCACCATCGTCATGGGCGATTTTAATGCCAAAATAGGGGAGGACAACACCGGATACGAAGAGGTGATGGGGAGACAGGGACTAGGCTCGGAGATGAGTGAGAACGGGGAGAGGTTTGTAGACTTTTGTGCTCTAAACCGACTTGTCATTGGAGGCAGCATCTTCCCACACAGAAGAATACACAAAGCAACTTGGGTCTCACCTGACCATACGACAGAGAACCAAATAGACCATATCTGCATTAGCAAGAAATTTAGAAGATCCCTTCAAGATGTTCGAGTGAGGAGGGGAGCAGATGTCGCCTCAGACCACCATCTGCTTACCTTAAGAATGAAGCTCAAGCTAAAGAAAAGCCGCACAGAGACAACAAGAAGACAGCGCTATAATGTAGGCCTCCTGAGAGAAACTGGAGTTAGAGAAGAGTTCAAACTGGTGCTGTCCAACCGGTTTCAAGCGCTACAGGAGCTAGTAAATGAAGAGGAGGCGGTCACCACAGAGCAGCAGTGGAAGGCAGTTAGAGAGGCGCTGAACTCGACCTGCAAAGACACTGTAGGGTTCAGGAAACACCACCACAAGGACTGGCTGTCGGCACAGACCTTGAAGAAGATAGAAGCGAGGAAGCAGAAGAAAGCAGCGGTCAACAACAGTCGCACGAGAGCAGCCAAAGTAAAGGCACAGGGGGAATACTCGGAAGCCAACCGCGAGGTGAAGAGGAGTATCAGGGCAGACAAGAGGGCCTACACAGACAGCCTGGCAGCAGAGGCAGAAAAGGCAGCAGGCAGCGGCAACATGAAACAGCTCTACGACATTACCAGAAGATTGTCGGGTAAGTATGGCCATACAGAAAGACCAGTAAAAGACAAAGAAGGCAAGCCTATTGCAGACAGAGCAGACCAACTCGACAGATGGGCCGAGTATTTTGAAGAGTTACTGAACAGACTTAGCCCACCCGACCCCCCCGACATCCAGCCGGCAGAGACCGACCTACCCATCAGCTGTGACAGACCCAGCCGGGAAGAGATCAGAAAAGCAGTGGCATTTTTGAAGAATGGCAAAGCAGCAGGCCCAGATGGCATCCCAGCGGAGTCTCTGAAAGCAGACCTAGAGACAACAGTGGAGATGCTGTACCCACTGTTTGGAAAGATCTGGGAAGAGGAGGTGATGCCAGCTGACTGGAAGGAGGGGTACCTAATCAAGCTTCCCAAGAAAGGCGACCTCAGCAAGTGTTCCAACTACAAAGGAATCACCTTGCTGTCCGTACCAGGAAAGGTCTTCAACAGGATCATCCTAGAGAGAATGAAGAGCTCCGTTGACCCCCAGCTGAGAGACCAGCAAGCAGGATTCAGGAAGAACCGATCATGTACAGACCAGATCGCCACTCTCCGCATCATCGTGGAACAGTCTCTGGAGTGGAGCTCCCCGCTGTACGTCAACTTTGTGGATTATGAGAAAGCATTTGACAGTGTGGACCGAGAGACTCTGTGGAAACTCCTACGACACTACGGTGTACCCACAAAGCTCGTCCGCCTGATCAAGAGCAGCTATGATGGCATGACATGTCGCGTGATCCACGAAGGGCAGTTCACCAGAGAGCTCCAGGTCATAACTGGTGTCAGGCAGGGGTGTCTGCTGTCTCCGTTCCTCTTCCTACTGGCCATAGACTGGGTCATGAAGATGACCACAGAGCACAGACGAAGTGGAATACAGTGGACACTGTGGACACAGCTTGACGACCTCGATTTTGCAGACGACTTGGCATTACTGTCCCACACTCATCAACAAATGCAGGACAAGACCACGAGGCTTGCTGACATCTCGTCCCAAGTGGGCCTCACCATTCACAAACAGAAAACAAAGACAATGAGGCTGAACGCAACCAGGGAAGAACCAGTCTTGCTTGCTGGCACCCTGTTGGAGGAGGTGGAGTCCTTCACCTATCTCGGGAGCATCATAGACAAGAAAGGCGGCACTGATGCAGATGTCAGAGCACGAATCGGTAAAGCCAGAGCAGCCTTTCTCCAGTTGAAAAAAGTATGGAGTTCCAGAGAGCTGTCACAACACACCAAAGTCCGGATTTTCAACTCCAATGTAAAAGCAGTTCTCCTATATGGAGCAGAGACATGGAGATTGACAAAAACCACAGTCAACAGAGTACAGACCTTTATGAACAGTTGCCTTAGAAGAATTTTGAAAATCCACTGGCCAGAGAAGATCAGCAACGTCAGACTCTGGGAGAGAACAGAGCAGATAACAGCAGAGAATGAAATTGGGCGAAGAAGATGGGGATGGATTGGTCACAGTCTGAGAAAGCCAGCTTCCAGTATCACTAGGCAGGCATTGTCATGGAACCCCCAGGGAAAGAGGAAAAGAGGTAGGCCGAGAAACTCCTGGCGTCGAGACCTCCAAGCAGACATCAAGAGACTGGGAACCACCTGGAGTAGAATCGAAGGAAAAGCACAGGACAGGAGTTGCTGGAGGTCTCTCGTCGACGGCCTATACCCGGGTAGGGGTGACAGGCATAAGTAAGTAAGTAATGTGCAGGAACAAACTAAATTTAATTCTGGAATAAATGTGCTTAAAAAAAGAAGATGGCACCCTTGCTGTAGTAGATAATAAAAAGGCAGCAATCTTGAATACATTTTTTTCAAGTGTATTTGTGGAAGAGAATTTGAGTAATGTTCCATTGCTTGGTAGAGGCTCAAAATCGAATCGGTGCACTATAACAGATATCGTAATAACTCCTGATATTGTCAAGAAAAAATTAAAAGAATTAAATCCTGGCTCAAGGTTCAGACTGTATCCCTCCCAGAGTTTTACAAGAGTTGTGTAACGAGCTGGCAGAATCACTTTGCACTTTATTTACATTTTCCCTTAAATCAGGTATTGTACCTCAAGACTGGCAAACCGCAGAGGTAAGTGCTATTTTAAAAAAAAGGTTTTAGGTCAGACGCAGGAAACTACAGACCGGTACGTTTAACGTGTATAGAATGTAAAGTTTTAGAGTCTATAGTCCGAGACGAGATCGTTAATCATTTTACTGTGAATAATATGTACACTGAATGCCAACATGGTTTCAGAAAGAAACGATCATGTGTTACTCAACTACTACATGTTATGGATGATATAACTTCCTTACTTGACAACAGAAAAACGGTTGACATCATATACTTAGACTTTATAAAAGCATTTGACACAGTTCCTCATGAAATGCTTCTTCAGAAGCTAGAGGTCTAAGGTATATGTGGAAATATTTCCAACTGGATAAGAAGTTTCTTACGTGAAAGAGAACAAGTGGTAAAGGTTGGAAACGCAAAATCAGACAAAATAAAGGTGCTGAGCGGTATACCTCAAGGAAGCATCCTAGGACCTATATTATTTACCATATTTATAAATGACTTGCCAGACTGTGTTAATAGCATTTGCAAAATATTCGCAGACGATACTAAAATCTATAATGAATCGAGCAATAAAGACGTGTTGCATTATGGTTTGGATCACTTGCAAGAATGATCCGACAGATGGGATTTGAATTTTAATGTAGAGAAATGCAAGGTCTTACATGCTGGAAGGAACAATCCTGAACATGATTACTTGATGAAAGTTAACAGTGACATTAAGGAGGAAAGAGACTTAGGTGTTGTTTTTGATAAAGTTCTATCTTTTGACCCCCATATTCAGAACTGTATCAATAAGGCCAACAAAATCGTTGGAGTAGTTAAGAGTGCCTTTAATTATTTGGATAAGGACATTTTTTTTTGTAAACTGTATAAATCATTAGTCAGACCACATTTATAATATGCAAACACTGTATGGTACCCAGGTTTAAAGAGACGATCAGTTGCACTCGACAGGGTACAGAGACGACCAACAAAGCTGGTTAAAGAATGTAGACATATGGCTTACTTAGACAGACTCAAATACTTTGGACTCCAGTTGGAAATGTTTCCACATATAGGCCTCTAGCTTCTGAAGAAGTTTTTCATGAGAAACAGTGTCAAATGTTTTTCTAAAGTCTAAGTATATGATGTCAACCGTTTTTTGTTTGTTTGTTTGTTTGTTTGTTTGTTGTTGGGGTTTTTTTTTTGTCAATTAATGAAGTTATATCATGCATAACCTGTAGTAGTTGAGTAACACATGGTCGTTTCTTTCTGAAACCATGTTGGCATTCAGGTACATATTATGGCGTCGGCTTGATGGTAGATAGCTTGACCCTCATTCACCTCACTTTCCACAACTCTCTCCCTCCCCTTGGGGTTGGACCTAACACGGGTTCTGAAAATGGTGATAATTCACTTGCGGAAGTGGTACATAAGTCAGTGATCGAATTACCAGGATCGGAGCTTACTGTACTGCTCAATAATGCGCAAGCGCTCGGCGCTATCAGGTAGTACCGCTTACACTGATCTGCACACTTGGGATGAATGTGTATGTGTGTGTGTGTGATTTTAAATGTGGAATTAACACACCAGAAGCACCACAGCCAAAGGTTTATGCACTTGCGTTTCTCAAGTTCAGTCTGCACTCTCTCACTCATTGTAATAAATCATGACAAGCACAAATAGACACATCAATCCTACAGTGTTATTTTCCGACCTCACCCCGGGGTCAGGGGGCATCAGATTTCCCAGAATTTCAGGGACTCCGGTGGCGTTGGACCCGCTAAGACTGGACCTAGAAAAATGACACTTACCATATACAAACAGCTCTGCGTTTGCTCTTGTCCTCTAGGGGTTGACATCATTGTGCGGTCTACGTCAAGTTTTTATTCATCCCGCCATCGCGTTGGTTTTGGGAGGGGAAAAAAGCCAGAAGCTTTCTTTTGATGGTTTCAGGGTACCTTTCGTCCCGATTGCAGGTACCCCCGCCAATGGCAATGCCTGACCATTTCAGTGAAGTTTATACGCGCAAACGGTATCGCACTTCGTCATTTCCTTGCCGCGTAGTTACGGGAAAGCTTGTGGGACCCAGCAACAGGACCGCGCCGCGGCAATTATTTTCTATTTTCTGATTGGCTGAAAATGACCACGGTGAGGTCAGACCACAGAGCTTACGAATCGCCGTGTGTCTGTCATTACTTACTTACTTACGCCTGTCACCCCTACCCGGGTATAGGCCGTCGACGAGAGACCTCCAGCAACTCCTGTCCTGTGCTTCTCCTTCGATTCTACTCCAGGTGGTTCCCAGTCTCTTGATGTCTGCTTGGAGGTCTCGACGCCAGGAGTTTCTCGGCCTACCTCTTTTCCTCTTTCCCTGGGGGTTCCATGACAATGCCTGCCTAGTGATACTGGAAGCTGGCTTTCTCAGACTGTGACCGATCCATCCCCATCTTCTTCGCCCAATTTCATTCTCTGCTGTTATCTGCTCTGTTCTCTCCCGGAGTCTGACGTTGCTGATCTTCTCTGGCCAGTGGATTTTCAAAATTCTTCTAAGGCAACTGTTCATGAAGGTCTGTACTCTGTTGACTGTGGTTTTTGTCAATCTCCATGTCTCTGCTCCATATAGGAGAACTGCTTTTACATTGGAGTTGAAAATCCGGACTTTGGTGTGTTGTGACAGCTCTCTGGAACTCCATACTTTTTTCAACTGGAGAAAGGCTGCTCTGGCTTTACCGATTCGTGCTCTGACATCTGCATCAGTGCCGCCTTTTTTGTCTATGATGCTCCCGAGATAGGTGAAGGACTCCACCTCCTCCAACGGGGTGCCAGCAAGCAAGACTGGTTCTTCCCTGGTTGCGTTCAGCCTCATTGTCTTTGTTTTCTGTTTGTGAATGGTGAGGCCCACTTGGGACGAGATGTCAGCAAGCCTCGTGGTCTTGTCCTGCATTTGTTGATGAGTGTGGGACAGTAATGCCAAGTCGTCTGCAAAATCGAGGTCGTCAAGCTGTGTCCACAGTGTCCACTGTATTCCACTTCGTCTGTGCTCTGTGGTCATCTTCATGACCCAGTCTATGGCCAGTAGGAAGAGGAACGGAGACAGCAGACACCCCTGCCTGAC